>OZ020291.1:8563198-8610982 GCA_963971205.1 Aethes cnicana
AAACGAGGGTTCAGTTAGAAATAACCGTAGTCGAGTCATTGCGAACGGCATCTGAAGTTAGACGAACGCGTCGCGTCTTTCTGTGCTGGTGATGAATGGGCCTAAATCTATGAAAACAAAGGTTTGGACAACAAAACAATATATTTGATCTATTCAAACGATAACAACGACTAGAACTAGTCTAAATAATTTAATACCGGATTAGTGGCTTTAGCTGAGTCTATTGGATTGTTAATGAGACCATGAAATTATTAGATATGAGTATTAATGGCGTGCCAAGGGTCTAGTATTGACTGTCATAAAAGCTGGTTATACATTATAGCTCATGCTAAAAAACCTATTATAGTCCGATGACATTCTCACTTTTTACTGTTTTATAAAGCTCGGTAAAGCAACCCTTTATTAACCCTTAGTCTGGCTAAGGCTCGAGAAGTGCTAGACCGATTTGGCTGATTATTTTTTTGTTTTGTTCCCTGTGATTCAGGGAAGGTTTAGAAAGAAAGAAAAATCGGGAAAAATCGGGAAAGGTAGGCCTCAAAAAAAAACTTTGTATGGAAACCGGCTTCGGGTGATATGAAGTTGTTTGATACATATATTGCTGCATCTCTCACGCGCAGTATTATAAACAAACTTTCAATGGAGGATCAGATGTTTAACCAGCCTCTTTTAGTCAAAATAGGACCCAAGTCGAAACGCTTTATCAATTGATGGCACTAAAATACAACCGTGCTAAGCACCTAAATGAAATTGTAACATGATAACTATTTTATTTACCATTAGTAAGAGTAAAATTGGCTTCTTATTTATTTTTCCTGACGTCCTCAACGTAACCTGCGTTTATACACATTGGACTTGGTAAAAAAATAAATAATTAGTCAATAAAATGGTACAACCCCCTCCAGGATGATTATTGTTTATGATTAATGTTATGTATGTGACACTAAATTCATTATTTAAAATGTAATATCAAATACAACATTTTAAGGGTTGCTCAGATCTGCTAAGATTGAGAAATAAATTGTTTTCATCTCATACTCGCTTAAGGTGAATCGTCACGGCTGAACCCCATACAAAAAACTGGTCGCGTAATCTTCGACTACGACTGCTTTTAGTTTCTTTTATCGTTCTAATAAAATATTACATTATTCCCCGAGCACGCATAGATCAAAAACACCGCAAAAAAATCAAAGAATAAAATAATTATAAGCATTTCAAAACCAATAAAACTTCGGCCGAACCAAGCTTGTGTGAGAGAACGTTTACACTGTAAGCATCAGGCCAATATGGCGTCGTGGTCTATGAACAGCTGATCTGCTAGTGCTAGTGTCCGTCCGATTCCTATTAATTTCCAGAATGCTCACAAGATGGCGTTAACCCGCCGTTACATAGTTGATCGCGTATATCGCGTTTTATGAGTTGGAAAATCATTGAACGAAATAGGTAAGTAAGTACCTATACAAGTATTTTGTTGTTTATAATGATCAGATATAAAAAATGTAATGAGCGGTGACATGTCAGAAGACTGCTAGAAGAAATAAATCATACCTATCTCTTATAAGTATTTTATTCATTTATGTAAGAAATAAAAATAGCTATATTTACTTATAATAAGAAGTAGGTAGAGATCTTCTACTATCTAAAGTCCCACGCCTTCACATCTCAAAACGCTTCAATTTTTTTATTATTATTTAAAAAGCACCACCAACACTCTCAACGCATAGTTGATGGCTGTCTCAGCACATGTGTTGAGAGTGTTGGTGGTGCTTTTTAAATATATTGAAGCGTCTTGAAACGTGATGGCGCGGGACTTTAGATAGTGAAGATCTCTACCTGGCCTGGGCGATCGAGCTCTGCTTAGGACATTTTATCTCTTATATAGTACCTATAGATAGTAGGTATATATAAAATTCTCGTGCCACAGTGTTTGTAACCAAACTCCTCCGAAAGGGCTCGACCGATTCTTATGAAATTTGGTGTGTATGTTCAGTAGGGCTGAGAATAGGACGTAAGCTATTTTTCAACCCACCCAAAAAGAAAACTATGCCGGTACGAAGTCCGCTGGGTCAGCTAGTTAGTCTATAAAAATTGATTTTTGCTGTGGTAAAAAACAAAAAACAAAAATAAATTGACCAGATCGTAGACCACTCGAGCGTAGAAAACCCGCACTGTCTACACGCTCGCTGTAACAGTTATGCTGACGAGTACATATAATCTACTACTACAGTCTATTTGCGTCCCACTGCTGGGCACAGGCCTCCCCTCATTATGAGAGGGTTTGGGCTATAATAGTCCCCACGCGGGCCCAGTGCGGATTGGGGACTTCACACACATCTTTGCATTACTTCGCAGATGCGTGCAGGTTTCCTCATGATGTTTTCCGTCGCCGAAAAGCTCATAGTAAATTCAAATTGAATTTCGCACGTAAGTAAACTTAGAGGTGCGAGCCGGAATCGAACCCCCGACCCTCGGCATGAGAGGCGGTGGCTCGAACCACTAGGCCACACCACGGCTTTTAGAACATATAAGCTGTGAAATTACCATGAAATTACCGATCATATGCGTATGCGTAATAATAATAGTAGGTATCCAGATTATACAATTTGTGATTTGAAAAGTGGCATTTTACAAAATTAAATTGTTTTGGGTCCTGATAATGTTTAGAATCTACGGTACGTAGCTAGTATCTAAACTTTAGATACTAGCTACGTACCTATTTTATCAATGTCAGTTATACATATAAATCGTATAACAAGCGAAATAAACTAATGATTTATTATTATTTACCTACTACGAGTACATTTAGATTTACACATTGATGTTTCGACCGGCGTGCAAAACGGAACTCAATTAGGAATAAAAAAAAAAAAAGAGACATTGACATATTGTTGTGGTTATGTGTACCTACGTAATGTAATGTAATGTCCCGCATTTGCCCGCAAATGCTACCTGCTATTTTCATCAATGCCTCAGTTATTAGGTATATTCTTTGGTGTTCTTTGGCCTGAATCCGCGCGCCTTCTAAGTTGTGTTTTGCTATACCGTGATGATGGTGATGGTATTGATGGTGGTGGTGATGATGATGATGGAGATGGTGATGTGATGATGATGGAGGTGGTGGTGATGATGATGATGATGATGGTGGTGGTGGTGGTGGTGATGATGATGGTGACGACGACGAGTAGTATTTCCTCACAGTTTGAGAAAAGCATTGTACCTATAGACCTCGGCCGCAACTGCATTGCCAGACTCGTACCTACTAAGAAGGCGTCCGGCAATGCGCTCCTTAGCGGCGTCTGCAATAATGTACTATTTGTACTTTTTACCGGGAAAAGTCTACAGCTAAAAAAAAGAAATATAACTTTGCATGGGAATTGCCTTCGGGTGAATGAGGGAACTCCTCGAAATTTGCTAGCACGACGTTTTGGTGTCAATTTCGAAGACTTCAGAGTTACATAAGTACTTCTATGGTATTGTTAGGAAACTAGCCGAAAAAAAAATTAAAAAAAAAAAAAAAACCGCCTTCAAACTCCGACAGACTGCGAAGTCGGTGTCAAGTGAACCGACCCAAAGAAATGATTATCATATAGTGAACTCGACATTGACATCGCAGTCTGTCGGAGTTCGAAGGCGGTTTTTTTTTTATTTTTTATTTTTTATAAATCTGATAATCCTAAATACCGTTGCAGAAATCTAAGCTAGGTTTTGTTGTGAAACCAATACCTACTGCTAATTAGAACCAACCTTGTCATTGTGTACAATTGTGATATATGTAGGTAGGGTCATTTCGCCCTTTCGCGTCCACCCCCCAGTTCGCGTCCATTTGACCGATCTCCTTGTAAAAAAACTTCATAATAAGTATACTAACAGACTAATTATCTCAAAATATTTTCTAGTAATACCTCGATGTACAAGAGGCATACAAAAATAGACAAAAGGTACGTGCGCACAACCCTTCCTATTTAGAAAAAAACAATTAGTCTCAGTTTTACGAGAAATGAGTGCCAGCGTTCCAAATGTTAGCAAAAAAATAGTAAGCAGTAGCGTGTGTCACGGTAAGTTTTTCATTGTTTTATTTAAAATTGTTGATTTATAGTTGTTGCTAGACCTAAATAATGAGCCCTAAAATAGATTACTGATAAATTTGTTTGTTATTTTTTTTGGTGGAAGCGAATTACTACACCAAATTTATAATCTCTCCTATTTGCGTCCACAATGGACGCGAACTACTCTATCTGTCTTTTAGTTTAATGTTGTTTTTTCAACCGACGAAAAAAAAAGGAGGAGGTTCTCAATTCGACGCGTATATATATATATTTTTATGTATGACCACGCATATCTCCGTCAATTGTGAACCGATTTCGATGATTCTTTTTTAATTTTTAATAATTTGGTTCAGTTCTGATGATGGGATCCATGACAAAACGAGGGAACTCCTCGAAATTTGTTAGCACGTGTATGATTTTGGCATCAATTTCAAAGACTTACGTCCCATCGTACACATCTTTGGAAACTATAGCCGAAAAAAAAATGAAAAAATAGAACCGACTTCAAACTCCGACAGCCTGTGAAGTCGGTGTCAAGTGAACCGCCCCAAAGCTATGACTATCTTATAGTGAACTTGACACCAACTTCACAGGCTGTCGGAGTTTGAAGTCGGTTCTATTTTTTTATTTAAAATTTATATGAGATGAAATGAAAAAGAGACATTAAGTTTATGTTTATTTTGACATTATTATTAAAGATATTGTAATGACCAATTTGCGTCCACATTATTATGACTGTAGAAAAAGATACAGATACCGATAACCATACTTGGACTCTTAGGACGCAAACTATATCCACATGTAGCAGATTGCGTCCATCGGTTAAAAAATAAATACAAGTAATAGAGTAAAAAGTAATAATATACTTTTTAGGGTTCCGTAACCAAATAGCAAAAAACGGAACCGTTATGATTTGGTCATGTCCGTCTGTCTGTCCGTCCGTCCGTATGTCACAGTAATCTTTCTCGGAGACTATGGGTGTTGTATGGTTGAAATTTAGGAGGTAGGTGTGTTTTATAAACCGCTACAATATTATGTAGCTAGATTTAAAAAAAAGCCGTGTCGTGTGGTGCCGGCCTAGAATTGCACCACCCCCTCCCTTCCAGTGGGTGTCGTAAGAGGCGACTAAGGGATAAACCGGAGGATGGGAAGCAGCGTCCTCCGAGCACTACCACCTTAAAACTGCGGTCGCCACCCGTCTGCCAAGCGTGGCGACTATTGGCAAATCCCCCCCAATGGATAGACTTGGGAACTATGATGCCACAAACACAGCCCAGACCCCTACTCCCCGGCGGCCCTGCTATTCCTGGCCATGGTAGCGGCCATGGTAACGGCGGGGCAGGGGGTGCTATATTGAATCCCCGGGTTCGGCCAGGCTACCAAAAACGACGACCCTTGGCCCTGGCAACATATAACTGCCGTACCTACACTGCGGACTGACGAAAAGGTACTGGAACTGGAGGAAGAATTGAGCAGGTTACGTTGGGGAATCATAGGGTTATCAGAAGTCCGGAGAGAGGGGGAGGACATGATAACCCTGAAGTCCGGTAACCTGTTCTATTTCCGGGAGGGCGACCAACAGTCCCAGGGAGGTGTCGGGTTTATCGTCCACAAGTCCCTCGCAAACAATGTGGTGAAGATCGAGAGTGTGTCGACCAGGGTAGCGTGCCTTGTACTCAGAATAACCCAACGATATTCGTTGAAGGTTATACAGGTTTACGCTCCGACCTCGACGCACTCCGACGATGAGGTGGAGGCTATGTATGAGGACATTTCTAGAGCCATCCAGAGCCATCCAGAAGTCACTTCACAGTTGTTTGGGCAAACGAGACGGTGAAGAGCTGAGAGTGGGGCAATTTGGAGGAGGGCGTAGGAATCACCGGGCCATCTACTGGCTGGTTTCATGGAGAAGGAGGGACTCTATATGATGAACTCTTTCTTCAGGAAATGTGAGCACAGAAAATGGACCTGGATGAGCCCTGATGGTGTAACGAGGAATGAGATAGACTTTATCATGTCGACGAGGAAGCAGATTTTCGATGATGTCTCAGTGATTAATTCGGTTAAGTCCGGGAGCGATCACCGTATGGTAAGAGGCAAATTGAATATCCAAGTGAAGTTTGAGAGATCTCGACTGATAAAGTCTACGCTCCGTATAAATAAAATAATAAATAAATAAATATCTTGGGACATTTCACACAATTTGACCTAGCCCCAAACTAAGCAAAGCTTGTACTATGGGTGCTAGACAACGATATGAATACTTATATAGAGAAATACATACATATATAAATACTAAACATCCATGACTCGAGTACAAACATTAATTGTGCTCATGACACAAAGTTTGCCCCGAGCGGGATTCGAACCCGCGACCGTCGGAACAGAGGGCGGGGTTACTACCAACTGAGCCAAACCTGTCGTCAATGATTAGAATGCCAATTACATTTAGGTTATAATGTAAAAGTACTGTATTACTATTGATAAATCAATAAAAGAAAAGATAAAGATAAAGAAAAGTTTATTCAGAAAGCAGACATGCACATACAAACGACATTCTTAGAAAACATACAAACAAATATTACAGGCTATGTGGCTAATAAATAATATGAATTTCAACAAAGATGATACACCTGAGTCAGGTACTTACTTGCATCGCGATTCTTATAAGAAATTACGACTCCCGCCCGACTATAAATGACACCGCGCAACTAAGAATCGTGATAACCACAAAAAAATGTCTGTCGGCTATCAAAAACCGTTGGTATGACGACTGATCGGTGTAGTCATTTGAAAAAAAAACTTTGTTTTTGCTTAATTTTGAAGGTAAATTCAAAAAATGTCCATGGCTGGTCCTCGTCCAACATAGGTGCATTTACCTTACCTACCTACTTGAAAAAAAACATGTCAGAAATGTGTAGCAATTTTAATTTGGTTGGTTCGCAAAGCAGTAACAATAATTTACCACCACCAACAATGAAATGCAATGATCTAACAAATCTAAAGAATAAGTTGGTATAGGTACTAAAATGTGTACATATTTTTGATGGATATAACAATAGCAAACTGTGCGCGGAACACTGCCCGCTTTGGCCTTACGACGCTTACGCGGTTGCCAGACCGTTTCGCGGAATAGACGCGCGTCTCGGAAAATAGCCCTGTCCCGCTCTCTCCTACCGGCCGACCCTATGCCCACGCGCCGCGCGCGCCAGCCAGCCAGTCAGTTGTGCAATCGCTACGCACACGCTACATTTGCCACGAATTCACGGTCACTTGTGATTAGGGCTTCGCCCCACACCGTCTTCTCATTTCTACATCTGCCAAGACTCCACCGTGCCTATAGGTATATTATATTTTCGACGCCGCAAGACAAAACTGACATGTTTATAGTGAGGCTGCGGTCGCTCTTTGTGAGACTAACGGAGAATGATATCTCAGAAAGAGCGCAATTGGACATAACTTACGCCCTCCTTTCTAATAAGATAAGGAAAAGAGTACGGAGGGAGGACTTCACAAACTTCAAGGAGCTGCCCTTTCGTGCGAGAAGTGTGGAGAATTCTGTCGACGAGAGGGAGAGGAAAGCTAGCAAGGCGCCCTGCGCGCCCACGGCGGCTGCGGCGCCGCAGCTTCGGCCGCGCCGACTGCCTAGACGCCCGCGTCAACCCAGGCGAGACCAAATCCCATAATTGCTTTGCGAACGCACAACGTGTTATCAGTGAAAAAATAAAAGTGATCAAAGCTTTTATAGTAGAGATCTTCTACTATCTAAAGTCCCGCGCCGTCACATTTCAAAACGCTGCAATTTATTTAAAAAGCACCACCAACACTCAACACATGTGTGCGTGCTGAGACAGCCATCAACTGTGCGTTGAGAGTGTTGGTGGTACTTTTTAAATAATAATAAAAAAATGCAGTGTTTTGAAATGTGAAGGCGCGGGACTTTAGATAGTAGAACATCCTCTATCTAGTCTCGGTTGTGTTTCGGTAGTGAAGTGCGTCCGTTCGACTCGGTAGTAGCCATGTCCCTGCCCTCCATGCCAAATACCTTCTGATATTATAAGTGCGAAAGTAACTCCGTCTGTCTGTTACCACTTCATGTTTCAGCCGCTGAACCGATATTGATGAAATTTGGTTTGGAAATGGTTGAGCCCCGGGGAAGATTACTGGTCACTTTTAATCCCGGAAAAGTGGACAATTCCTGGGGAATCACGATAAACGAATTCTACGCAGATGAAGTCGCGGGCAAAGCTTGTATTTTATAAATAACTAGCCTTTCCCCGCAACTTCTATGTGCAAAAATATTAAAATGTAAAATCCCGTTCTTTTCCCTTCCCGTGGGAATTTCGGGAAATCCTCTCTTAGTGCTCCCCTACGTTCCCTAAGGAACCTGCACGCCAAATTTCAGCTCTCTACAACCAGTAGTTTCGGCTCTGCGTTGATCGATCTGTCAGTCAGTCAGTCAGTTTCTTGTTTTATATATATATAGATATAACCGCTATTTTTTTGATCACCAGGATTGAATGCGGCAATACAACCCGCTGGCATATCATCTCAGAGAGATCCTCTAAAAAAACTGAATAGCCAGATTTATTATTATTATCCGTAGAGTGTGATCGAGTAATCTTTTGTCTCTATTTCAGATCAAACATCTTCTGGAATGCCTTGGATCTGTCTTCCTAGGAGGGACGAAGTAAGCTTTCTGGAAGAGAAACTTTCTGGAAGAGATTACATTTACCTGTGCCTGCCTGTCTGCGGCCTGTGAGTAACAATGAAGAGACATTGTGAAACCAATCACTGCTAATCAGAACCAACCTTATCATGTGTAAAATTGTGATATATTTTGTTATACCTATTTTAATAAACTTGTCAGACATGTGTAGCAATTTTATTTTCGTGTGGCTGTGTGGCAATAAAATGTAAACCAAGAAAGAGAATATTTACTTACTGAGATAAGATAAAAAGATGAAGATAAAATGAATAATATTTGGAATGCAACACAACATTGTCTACTCTCAAACTAGGATTACCTGTGATACGGGTACTAGACAACGATATAAATACTTATAAAGAGAAATATGTAAATACATATGCAAATAAAGATCCATGACATGAGTACAAATATTCATTCTCATCATAGGTAGGTAGGTAGGTACCCTGTCAGTCGTGTAGGTGTTTAGATATTTTGATAAAATAATACAATATTAGGAATTTGTAAAGTAAATTATGATATATTGAATTGAACTATTTAGTTGATAATATTATATACTATACCTTGGACAGCTCATCGCACCAACATCTCGGTGCTCAAAGAACTCAAACTCGACATACAATATCCGTCCATGGTTCGTCTAAGCCGAATCGTCAAATACTTCGGTCACATCTACTACTACTACACAGCCTTTTCACGGCCCACTGCTGGGCACAGGCCTCTCATTACGAGAGGGTTTGGGCTGAAGTCCCCATGCGGGCCCAGTGCAGATTGGGGACTTCACACACATCTTTGAATTACTTCGCAGATGTGTGCAGGTTTCCTCACGATGTTTTCCTTGACCGAATAGCTCAGTGGTAAATTCAAATTGAATTTCGCACATAAGTAAACTTACAGGTGCGAGCCGAAATCGAACCCCCGACCCTCTGCATGAAAGGCGGTGGGTCGAACCACTAGGCCTCCACGGCTTACCTTCAGTCACATAACTCGTGGAAATCCGACAAGTTGGAGAGACTAATGCTGAAGGGAAAAGACCCAGAGAGAGGAGGCCGAACAGGTGCCGCCGGTAAATGCGGCGATGCACCAGGGCGAAGATCGCTGCACATGGAAGACCGTCACAAGAAGTATGTGCCGGAGGAGGAGGATAATGTAACGAAATACACACGGATTTTTATCCTTTGATTAAAAATAGTAGTAGAAATAAATAATCATATCTAGATCAAAAATATTTCTATAATGTCAAGTAAAATATATCAAAAGTTTCACTAGTTTTATTTTTCCCCTTTACAAATATTTATTATAGAAAAAAGAAAAAAAAATACAAAAAGTTGAAAAAGTGAGGATCGAACCCACGACTTCCACGATTTATACTTCATAAAAAGAAATCACAAAAACCACAGCGCCACAGAAGCTCTATAATTCTTGGCGAAATTAAGCCTTGGTTTCCACTACGTTTCACTACCTCTGTATGTGTGCGTGAGTTCATTCTCGGCAGACTGCTCGCCTTTTTTCCTAAATGAAAGGTGATGTACGGATAATTATGTGAAATTGAGATGTATAATATATCCCTTCAATCGCATAGTCCATCAAAGTGTACCTTTGGGCTTGGAATTTGGCGTAAATCCTGAAAATTACAATATCTACCACCCGCGCCATCTATTATCGTAGAGGCTACATAAAACCGTGAGTTATCACCTTAAGGCACTCTCTGTACTCAAGGCTCTGAAACTGTAAATAACTCATACTCAAGTTATACATATTAAGGAGGGCCAAAGAACCGCTGTTAAATAGGAAAATGAGTGGTTCTTGACCAGCAATTAAAACTATTACAAGTTTTAAAAATAAACCGTCATTTCATTTGACGATGCAATAGACTTTAAGCTGCTACATTAATGGAATATTTACAAAGAAAATGGGTCTTGGTAAAATGATGATTTGTTGGTTGATGAATGATGAAGTAGGAGTGATATGAGACGTCAGCACAAGCCGCGTGAGTGGTGCTTTGGCTGGGCAAGCCTTATCAACATTGAATGCATTCTGTTCCGCATTGGAATATAATAATTTTATTTCGAGTTAAATGTTCTTAATACCATCCTTTTAGATTACTAACTACGTAGTTGCAAGCCGAGTATTATATACGGCCGAACGAAATGAGGCCGGATAGTTACGAGGCCGAACTTCTGTTCCCCGCCGATGTATGTATAGTGCTTTTCTCAATCATGCAATGAAATAAATAAATAAAATAATGTTTTTTCTTTTTTACATAATATGTTTTGTCTTTTTTACATAAATAAAACTGCGATACCTATGTAGCAAATATGGTTAATGTTTTTTTAATGTGTCATAGCGAACCATAGAGTAAATATTACTTGTAGCTTTTTTAAATGGCGGAATGCCAAGATGCTGTGTCGCAAATATATCAAATGCAAATTTAAAAAAAGTGAGTTGCCGGCCTAGGCCTGTAACGTTTGTATGAAATTTCATTATAGACCAATTGTCTAGCCGCGCCTGAAACGTGATACTTCCCAGGCTAATTAGAAGAACATAATATCAATATTTCATTGCATGTTTGAGAAAAATACTAAACAGTGAGTCAGTGACAAAAACTCGCATTTAGCACAGAATGCATTCAATGCGTATACCCAAACCGAAATAGACGATGCTTCAAGAATATTTATAGCTATGTTAATCATGCAAAAACAAAAACGATGATGGTTAGTAACATGTAAAATATGTGTGAGTAGCAAATGCATAAGTAAGTTTTTAGTGAAAATAAATGCTTAATACATAAATAGCGTAAATCATAATTATAACAATAAAATATGGATACACTAAACTATAATATTAAATTTTACTATGTTTCTATTTCTTTATAATGAGAGTACATTGATATTTCAACACTATAGTTTACGTACAATCGAGCGATTGTTAAATACTATTAAATAATTAAATTGATTTTACCTTGTACAGATCAGACGATGATACACTTAGATAATAATACAACTATATCCAAAATAGCGGCTTCTAGAAACAATATACATTATACAATATCTACACATGTATAATACTATAACAATAACAGTAACACCTACCTACCATATGCATTGGGTATATTTTTATAAAAATGTAAAGCACCATTATTAATTGTTATAATATAGAAATGTCTCTTCAAATGCTTTAAAAAACATTCAGTGGGTCAACCATGCGTCATCATTAAGTACATCATAAGCATATTTGCAAATAGAATTTTCATTGACTAGATAGTTTCTCTATTAGTATTTTTTCAGTAACAGCTACCAATAACATTTAAAATCTTACAATACTGGGGTATTTCTTCTAAGGCTAAGCATATATTCAAAGTAGTTTTGCCAATTAGTCGTGGTATTGTTTGTGACAAAACGCTATAAATTTTACGTACGCGCTTAGTCTAAAAACATCAAAAAAATCCTAAACGGGGTTTATAAAATCAATACAACTAAACATAGCGTCGTTACCTTCTAGCTTACACGTTCACTTAACAGTTATTGTTCTATGGTCTAGCATCCCTATAGGGTAACACCGACACTTTATGTAAAATCTAGCTCGGACTCCACTTCGCCCGCGGAGGGCTACGAACTTACTGTGAGCGATGTGCTTACAACCCAAGTAGGCGCGCCTAAGCGCACTTGTCACTTTGCCCTGATGACCAGTCAATTGAACAATTTTAACAAATCATCACCAATATCATCAGCATCGTGTAGTAAAATTAATACCGATATTTTTTGGGAGGTCTACTTGATTTTTTAGATACTATTTTCGCAACACTTATTTGGAATTCAAATTATTTCAAATCAATGATAAGCGTAATTCAAAATCAACCGAACTAAAATTTAAAATATGCGAAAGTAGCAGCTGTTCCAACCTATAAATAAATCACACATTTCTTTCAAACAAAGGAATGTCTTCAGAGTCAAATATATCCTGTTTTTACAAAGGTCTAAGTTTAACTGTAGCTTCAATATTTTCCTATCTGTTTGGTACTGAAATTCAACCTCGCGGATCTTTTTTTCGTATACGTAAGTTAACTTTTAAATTAGATCTCTACTCCAAAGACATACCTCCAATACACACAGTAAAAACCTAAACCACACTTTCAGTCGCATGAAAATCCATGAAAAAGAAATTGCCGGCTCGCTGATCAGAATATCTGTCTCAACATATCAAAGCTTATGATCGTTATGAGAAATATAGTAAAAACATGCTTGACAAACGTGAAAACTGTTCTCACCACACTAACTCCTGCCTTGCCCTGTAACGGATATGGTTTTAGTTCTATTTCATCTAGCGCTCTGCCTTTGGAAGGTATAATTGGTATAAATTAATTATTCTTGGCCATCACACAAGATATCATAATAATAGTTGAAAGCAAATTATCTCATCACAAAATGATCAATTTATATTCGTCCTTTTCCTATGTATAACGAAAATCATGTTATATTATTTTCGTATAAAAACTCTCATTATAAATTGAAATTTTATAAATATTAGTCACTAAAATAAATATAACTGATATAAAAAACGCAACAAATATGGACATATAACAAATAATGATACCAAAACCAACATTGATAAATACCAACATAGAAGTAAATCGTTGCAATACTTACATTTTACAAATTAAATAACTGTTTAAGACGTAAATATAATAAAATTGTAGACATTGCAACGAACAAACTGAACAATTCTCGAAATTGCCGCAGATCAGAACAGAGAACATAATATCTTGAATTTGAGATCGTTAGATCAACATGCATACAATACAACAATAAATAATAAATTAAGATGTCTCGATTATATTCTCTGTTCTCATAAAATAAACACATACGCAAATAAATTGTATTCTATTTAGACACCATCGGGAACTTTGTCTAATAATAATAATATGGCATTTGAAAACAATGAACAAAATCTACAGCCAATTTTATTTGATCGACTCATTCGACGCAGCGACCAAATTCCCGAAGTGAAATTGCCTCGTATGAAACTTTGCAGAAACTTCCAACAATTCTGGGCACAATATCATCAATATTGACTCCGGATGGAACTGATTCCAGTTGTTTTTTTTTTTTTCATATCTTTCTCACTAATTTGATTGTGAACTAGTGGTGCCCTGCTACTTCGTCCGCGTGGAATATAAAAATGACGATAACTTATCTTTCCGATATCCGACAAAGCTGATATATAGCTCCGAAGGATGACCTAACTACCTTGGAAAACAGCTTTCAAATCGGTTCAGACAGACGTAAGGATAAAAAGAGACAAAAATAACTCCTTTATACGCCATTTTGGAATCTAACACCGCTTCATCCCACTCTACCGGATCACAGACCCAAGCTCGAGAAGTTTCTGTAAAATCGAGGCCATAGACATCTAATCCTGAAGATTCCGCATCGGTAAGTTTATGCATTGGCATGCTGCATGACAAGGATTTATATACGTTCATGCCGGCCGGTTTGTCACAATATGCTGTTGACGCTTCTTATATGCAAAAACCACATGACACAATAATATACTTCGCCAGGTATGACACTTCCGGGTAATTGTGTAGTAGTGTGAGTGACACAAGTGACGTCATCACTGCGTGAGTTGCTAGCAGGGCTTGTAACCAGTTAATTAAAAAAACCCCGAAATAGCCAAAATAAAATATAAAAATGAAATAGTAAACGAAAGAACGATAAGAAAACCGGTTTATTTGTATGGGGGCAAAAACCGGTTACAAGCCCTGGTTGCTAGTGCTGTATTAACATAATCCCCAACTCCCATGTATCCCGTGAGTATTTTATTACATTACTAGCTGGTGCCCGCGACTTCGTCTGTGCAGGATTAGTATTTCGAGTAGCTTATATACACAATAATACTTTATAAATTGTAACCTATGTGTTGTTCTGATGTATAAGCTATATTATTGTAAAATTTCATTAAAATCCATTCAGTAGTTTTAACGTGATAGTGTAACAAACATCCATCCATACTTATAAACTTTCGCGTTTATAATATTAGTAGGATTACGTTCATTCGTTTTTAACTTTACCTATTTTTTAACTTTACAATTGTAATGCGCATATAATTTATTTTGCATGATAACGGCACAAAAAAATCACTAAATTTTTGTTTTGAATTACCACTCGACAGACGTCACTTGTGTCAACCTAAACCAGCAGACCTTAGGTTTCTTAGACCATGCAAAAACCTTAAAAGCAGCGGCAGAGGTGCTCGCTCGGCTGATCGAAACCTTCAGGATTAGAGGTGTATAGTCGAGGCAAGTCTAACTGTTCAAGTATGTAACGAGCCTGCGCCACAGGCGGCGCGCGGCGGCGCGGGCGCCGACAGTTACCTTGAGCGGCACGGGCGGCACCTCGAGGTGGTACCCGATGTCGCACAGGTTGCGCAGGAGTTCCACGCCTGGAAGTTACAGTTCAACGATTAGTACAAGCACAGACTTAGTATTACTAAGGCCCGGTTCCTATATCCACGAAACGCCTCGTTTTGCCTACGGACGGTTGATTTTTGACATTTGTTCCATAGAGAATCTGTCAAATTTTAACCGTCCGTAGGCAAAACGAGGCGTTGTTTGGATATAGGAACCGGGCGTTAGTCGACTACGAAGTCACGCACGACAAACTGCATGAACGGTGGTGTAAGGGACTGATCATGAATGACATCTAACTCTCCACATCTCTTTCATCCTTTCATTTGACTAAGTTTGATTTGACAAAAAAGAATAGTCCCACTTTCTTTTTAACCCCCGACGCGAAAAGAGAGGGGTGTTATTAAGTTTAACGTGTCTGTGTATCTGTGTATTTGTGTATCTGTCTGTGGTATCGTAGCTCCCAAACGGATGGACCGATTTTCATTTAGTTTTTTTGTGTCATAGATAATTTTAGCCCGAGTGTTCTTAGCCATGTTTTATGAAAATCTGTTCAGCCGTTTGAAGATAATCAGCTCTTTTCTAGTTGATGAGGGGATCTGACTAACTTCCTTATGTCCGATCGATTCGAAATGTGGTCCCAAGTTACTTCATTTAAAGTATATGGTAAGGTAACCATGACCTGATGAGCCGTTTGAAGATCATCAGCTTTTCAGCAGTTGATTAGGGAATCTGACTACTGTCTAGAGGGCACGCGACTCGCTCATTCGCACGTAGCTCTTTTTTGCTGAGTTTTGTCGGCGGCTGATTATTCGCGTGTTTAGTCTCCCTGCAACCCTTGCCGTCCCCGCTGTCGTCCCGTCTCCTAACGTCTGTCGCACCTCAAGAGACGGTCGGGCACGAACTTGACGACCTATAGTGGCAGTCGCCAGCTGTGACTCACCAGGGTCCCGGTTGTGCGAGTAGCGTGTCTCCCACGCGTCGAAGAGCCGGTTGTAGTAGCGCGGGCCGGCCAGGTAGCCGAGGTAGCGGTGCGAGTCTAGTGGGGAACACTCGCCACATGTCGCTAGTGTCGGCTGTGACTCACCAGGGTCCCGGTTGTGCGAGTAGCGTGTCTCCCACGCGTCGAAGAGCCGGTTGTAGTAGCGCGGGCCGGCCAGGTAGCCGAGGTAGCGGTGCGAGTCTAGTGGGGAACACTCGCCACATGTCGCTAGTGTCGGCTGTGACTCACCAGGGTCCCGGTTGTGCGAGTAGCGTGTCTCCCACGCGTCGAAGAGCCGGTTGTAGTAGCGCGGGCCGGCCAGGTAGCCGAGGTAGCGGTGCGAGTCTAGTGGGGAACACTCGCCACATGTCGCTAGTGTCGGCTGTGACTCACCAGGGTCCCGGTTGTGCGAGTAGCGTGTCTCCCACGCGTCGAAGAGCCGGTTGTAGTAGCGCGGGCCGGCCAGGTAGCCGAGGTAGCGGTGCGAGTCTAGTGGGGAACACTCGCCACATGTCGCTAGTGTCGGCTGTGACTCACCAGGGTCCCGGTTGTGCGAGTAGCGTGTCTCCCACGCGTCGAAGAGCCGGTTGTAGTAGCGCGGGCCGGCCAGGTAGCCGAGGTAGCGGTGCGAGTCTTTGGTTGGGAAGACTCTCTCCATATCCCCGGCTTGGGTCAGCTCGTCCTCCGCTTGTATCAAATGCCGGACGTCGTCGGGCGTGAGAGTAGAGAGGATGTCGCGTAAGTACTGAGAAAAAGAGAGAAAATGACATGATTCTACCTTTCACCCCTCGACTGGCAAGAGGAAAATAGGTTCCTGTCATATATAATATGCTCTATGGCTAAGGTATATATAAAAGGCCTGATAATATAGTCTGCCAGTTGAAGCGCAGTTAGGCGTCACACTTTGAAGATCTTTGGGAAGCTGATCTTTAAAAGGAACACTGCGTTGTTTGTGTACTAAACGAAAAATAAATTTATATTGGTAATTGATAACTTACCATATCCCGATCTTCCATATTAGTATAAATAATATGTTTGTCCCTTTCTTCTTTTGATAAATACACTGTGTATAATCTAGTGTCATACGGTAACCCAGCCTGCAAAAAAAGATAAAAATATTTTTAATGGTTTCATTATACGAAAGTCAATTAGAATTTACCATTGAGATTTTCAAGGATGTGTTTGAAGTCTCCGATCCACACTGGGCCCGCATGGGGACTATGCCAAACCCTCGTGATGAGAGGAGGCATGTGTCCCGCAGTGGGACGTAAATGTAAACGTAAATGTCAGGAGACAAAATGAGAGAAATTTCTTAGAGAGACTTTTACAACTTGGTCTTCTTCTTAGAAGATGCACCTAAGGGGTTGAAAATGAAAAAGACGAAATTTAAACCCATTAAATGACAGTTTTAATGACCCAGGAGACTATAGCCATTACATAATAGTTATAGTTCCGCGTTGCGGCTTTGCAGGGTTATCGAGCCCAGTATCACTGCGAAGATTTCTGATCTATTGTAATCGCCACAGACTACAGTTCATAGTCAAAATTTGTTCCTGCAATTATGGCACCTAGTCACAGAAAAAAGTTGATTCACCCAAATAGTCTGCTGTGGTGGTGGTGGTGTGACTAACCAGTTTGTGAGGTTTCTCCTTAGTGAGCGACTCCAGGTTGACCTTGAGCGGTACTTGGAATTGAGCTATGTTGAGCACAGACGTCACCAGGGGGCCCTTCACGTGGATGTCCAGGGGAGACGCGCTGTGCAGACTTGGAGATATATTCACCTGGGAAACAAAATAATGAATGTCACGGGTGATAATCCGCTAGAGGCGCTAGTGGCGTCGGTGTCGGCCAAGGCAGCTGTCAATGTCAATTGGGATTGACATTGACAGCTGTCAATATCACTCCAATCACCACTTCGAACGCAGAGTCCGGTTGCTCAATGGCCGTCATCTAAGATAGTTGACGTTTGTTGGGCGTCATTAATCATTATCAAATTGCATTTAAATCGGCCCAGGGGTTTAAGTATGAAGTGGTAATAGACAGACAGAGTTACTTTCGCATGTATAATATTACTAGTTGTGTCCCCGCGACTTCGTCTGCGTGGAATATAAAATTGCCGATAACTTTTCTTTCCGATATCCCATTTTAATCAAACATAGCTTATATGTAGCCCCGAATGCTCTACCTTTGAAAACTGCATTCAAATCGTTTCAATAGTTCTGATGAGATTAACTCTAACAAACAGACAGACAGAAAGAAAGAAAGAGAAGATGACCCTTTCATTATAGTAAAATAGAATAGATAGTATATGTAGATAATATAGATATATTGGTACTAGAATTACCTCCAATAGCCACGGCTTCAGATCTTCGTCCAGCAGCACATCGATCCCGAAGAGCTCGTAGCAATTATACCGCGAGGTGATGTTGGCTTTGGTCAGCGAGCTGATGCTGCCCTCCCCGGAGATGATGGTCTTGACTACTAAGTCCTTCATGGAGTCCCAGAGGGCGTCCGTGTCCACGTTCTTTTCAGTCTTCAGGTAGTGGAATAGAGTTTGTAGGGTCCTGGGGACGTAAGGTAAACGGTCAGGGATACATTACGAAAATTTAAAAACCGGCCAAGTGCGTGTCGGGCCACGCGCAAATTATAGGGTTCCGAAGTTGAGGATGCCCACAGTACCTTTCTAAGACTTATTAGCATCTAGCTAGCCTGTGGTATGACGTGCCCGCCCGACGCCCCTGCCGCTCGAGAAAAATCATCATTATAAGTTGGTCGACTATTACTCGTAAGTTTGTACAGCCTACTTAGCTCTGATAGTTTTCCTTTCAACTACGTTATATATGCCACAACCGTGATTTTTTTCAGCTATCCAAATACCACCATTTAGCTGGCAGGGGGGGGGGGGACACGTGACTCTAACAAAAAATAGCACTTTAAAGCTTAATATTTCACAAACGCATCACTTAATCAAAAAATGGTTTTAACAAACCCACGATATTTTTTTAAGACCTATTCAACGATATGCCGCACCATGGGGTACGCAAGAAAAAAAAATTACATCCCCACTTTACGAGTAGGGGAGGTACCCTATAAAAAAATATATTTCAAAATTTTATTCTACCACTTTGTCAGCGTAACTAATATGCATATTCATGCCAAATTACAGCTCTCTAGACCTAAGCATCTCCGAGCAATAGTGCGGACAGACGGACGGACGGACGGACGGACGGACGGACGGACGGACGGACGGACGGACGGACATGGCGAAACTATAAGGGTTCCTTGTGGACTTCGGAACCCTAAAAAGGTAGTAAGGTATTATGGAGTGTGGAGTGTGCCTTGGTAAGGAGCGCAATCTTATACGACGAAACAGTTGAAACCGTGTCCAGCGGATTTGATAAGCAACAAAACAAAACACACTCTCCTCACAACCGTTTTCGCTGCGTTTTCGCTTCAGCAGCAGCGCCATCTGAAGGCGCTACTGCAGACTATCCGCCTAGGCGGCTTGACTGGCGTGGCGCCCCCAACCTACCCGATTTGGTGTCCACTTTTGGAACTATAAAGATTGCGCTCCTTTACTTCAACCCTCCATCATTTTCTCTATAGTATAATCTCGGCGACCATTTTTTTTAAACATTTACTTTTTTATGCAATCCAAGCTAAATGATTTATAGTACATTACAGACCTAGGGTGGTGAGTTTGTAAATGTCCCAGATCGCAGGTTTCTGTGGCCCGAACCGAAGGTGAGGGCCATAAATATGCGATCTGGGGCTTTACGAATTACCGCCCGTGGTTTGTCAAAAGTTTTACGTCTTGCCTTGGCCAGAAAGTGAGATTTTCTCTCCGCGTAGCGGGCAGAAAATCCCACTTTACGGCCAAGGGTGATGTAATAATATCTTACCACTTGTGCCCCTCGCAAGCTGCAAAGTCCTCGTTGGGCGTGTAATTCTTGGACAACCGGTTGATGGAGTAGTTCGTGAGGTGCATATATCTGTCGTTCAGCGAAGCTGGCTCATCGTTGTATTTCACTGAAACAATATTTACAAAACGTTAAAACCATAACGATATAAGTCTATTAGTGAAACCTGTTATGGCTTTTATGTTTTCTAAAGTAAATATTTCATATATGTGTTATTTTTGCTGTTTGTAAATAAAATGAAAACGTTTTTTCGTCCGAATGGAATTCTGTAAGAGCGTTCCCGCGGGAACTACATAAGGTTAAAAAGTAGCCTATGTTGACCCCCGTTACAAAATTTGGTAAGAGGGTAGTTTATAATTTATATTACGTGTCAAAATATAGGCTACTTTTTATCCCGGAAAACGCATAGTTCCCGAACGCCGTCGCAGGCAGAAGCTAGTTGAAAATATGCTTACTTTTTTATGTTATTTTTACAGCGACTAAAGAACTGATGGCCGATGGGGCTAAATTATTGAATGGTGATACTTCCAATAAGATAGACTTGGCGGTGGAATCTAGAGAATGAAAGAGGGGCAAGCTCGTTTCATGTTGGGACTGTGGGCATCCCACGCCCAAAAGTGGGCTCACCTGACGCGAACCGCGCGAGCCCGTCCTTGAACAGGTATATCCGCAGCGGGTGCACCGACGTCACTAGCACGTACAGCCGCATATCGAACTTGCTGCCGTTGATCAAGAAGGGCTTGGACACGTAGCGCTGGACCACAACGGGCCGTTTCTTGGGGATCTGCGTCCAACGGGAGACTACTTTGATGCCCGTGCCGCGGGCCGAGGCTGGCTGCGGATGTTAATATGAAAAGTTATAACGGTGAAGATGTTAGTGATAGAAGCTAGTGGCGCTCTGTGGCCTCTGCCTAACCAAAGGGGAAACATGTGTAAGTTCATATTCAAATTAAAGTCACGTGACTTCTACAGACTTATTATTAGTATAATAGACTAGAATCTAGTAGATAGTAATTTTTTAAATAAAAATTGGAAGTTCATCTTCTTTCGGAGCTCGTTAAGTTTCTACGAATTATACTTATTATTATTTATATTACTTCTTCGTAGGTATTCGAATTTTCTAGGAATATTCTAATATATTTGCTCGGGTGAAAATAGCTAAAACAGAGTTCTCGCAGATATAAACCTCGCTAGATTGATTTGTCGCCCCTTAAACAGCATTATACCAAATCGTTAGAGCCGTTTTTGAGATCGCTTGTATAAAATAAGTAAAGAAATATACAAGATTAAGCGCGTATAAAGTACACTACTACTACTACTACTACAGCCTATTTGCGTCCCACTGCTGGGCACAGGCCTCCTCTCATCACGAGAGGGTTTGGGCTATAGTCCCCACGCGGGCCCAGTGCGGATTGGGGACTTCACACACATCTTTGAATTACTTCGCAGAAGCGTGCAGATTTCCTCACGATGTTTTCCTTCACTGAAAAGCTCAGTGGTCAATTCAAATTGAATTTCGCACATAAGTAAACTTAGAGGTGCGAGCCGGAATCGAACCCCCGACCCTCTGCATGAGAGGCGGTAGGTTGAACCACTAGGCCACCACGCCTATAAAGTACACGCGCGTTTATAATACTCACCGGCTTAATGATCCACTTCTCGTTGTTAGCCGCATACTTCTCCCAGTCGTGTTTCAACAGTTTCAGATCGTGCGGCAGGACGTACGACTTCGGCATGATACCAAACTCCTTGATCCCGTATTTGGCGACCAGCTTCTGGAGGTTGCGCCAGAGCCGGTCCTTGCGGCCAATCTGGAAGGTCCCCGGGAAATGGTTCATCTTCTGGCCGTCCTTTATGGCTCGGAACATCAGCGACTTCATGTGCTTGCCCCATATGCCTATCCATTCCACCGTTTCTGTAAAAAAAACAATTACATCGTAAAGAGTGCAGAAATGTGTCAAATGTATTACATCACGACACAACTTAGAAGGCGCGCGGTGAAGCACTTAAGCCGTTAACGCAGAGTCTATATTTGCTTAATCCACGCGCCTTCTAAGTTGTGTAAACCTGTACACATTTATGTTAATTCACTCTTCAATCGTTATTTCAATGATATCTCATAATGGAGCGAATTCAGAATGGAGCTATATTTAAATAATTTAAAAGGCAAAAAGATCATTCGAAAAGGATTACTGGAATTTTTCAAAGAATACTATTTTTACTGCCACATAGATTATGTTTTACTTTCTTCATATTCGAAGTGAAAAGTAGAATGCGTAACGCGGGTAACATATTACAACATTGAACTATTAGCGCCCTTCCTATAGTCGGGCGCCAAAACGTTTAAAGAGTTGTTGGTGCCTTTCACCAACAAGCTCTCTCGAATGATTTAGTAGCTTTTACCCGCGACTTCTCCAGCAAGGGATTTCATACTAACAAGGGTCATCCTATGGAAAGTTGAAGTAAACGGGCTCAATCTTTATAGTTCCAAAAGTCGACACCAAATCGGGTAGGTCGGGGGCGCTGCGGTCGCCACTCCAGTCGAGCCACCTAGGCGGATAGTCTGCAGTAGCGCCTTCAGATGGCGCTGCTGAGGCAAAAACGCAGCGAAAACGGTTGTAAGGAGTGTGTTTTGTTTTGTTGCTTATCAAATCAGCTGGACACGTTTTCAACTGTTTCGCCATATAAGATTGCGCTCCTTACCAGGACACATTCCACACTCCATAGGTCATCCCTAAAAGGACTATATCCGGGTTAATAATAAGTCTCCTACGTTTTAATCCAAGTGGTAAATCATCTGTGTACCAAATTTCGATTGAATCCGTTCAACCGTTTTAGCGTGATTTAGTAACAAACACATAAACTGTCAGCTTTGTAATATTATTACAATTTATCATTATTATGACATACCTTCCTGCGGACACTCAGCCGTATCGCACTCGCTCTTCACAAGCCTGAAGCCGGAGTTAGTCAGCGTCTTCTTAACCACAATAGGGGTGATCGTGGTCAGTTTCCACTTGAGGTGCTTCTGTATGGGCAGCGGAACGCGGTGCGCCGGCGACTCGTCGTGCCCGACGAACTTGAGGTACGGCGGCACGCGCGGGAACAGCGAGGATCGGAGGCAACTTGAGACCGACTCCGGTATGCTTAGGGGCGAATCTGGAATGGGAATTGTATATGCTAAATTGGGGGAAAAAGGGGGGAGTTCGGAAGTGCTTCGCACGGAGAGTTGTGTAACAAATTATACGACAAAAGCTACCTCGTGAAATCCTCCGTCTGTTCGTGAAAAACGAATGAAAATCTGATTTTAATTTTTGGGTTTATCGCTAACAGACGGGGGAGTGTGTGATGTGAGAAAAATGTTAACAGGGAGTTTTACTTTGATTACTTCGTGTGTACGTCTCAATATAGATTTCATTGTTTAAACTGTAGATTAAAATCAACAGCAAAATAATCAAGCCCAATTTTTACATAGAATAAATAATACATTATTTTTTCACTATTACAACATCCCAAAGATAAAATGAATATTTCAAGTCTGTGATTACTTATTCAAAAATATCTAAATACATATAACTAAGACTATCAAATTTTACTACTACTACCAAAAGACACACAAAATTCTTCATATTACATTAACGTTGCTACCAAATTAAGCCATTTAATTAACTAGAGAAATTGACGACGAGCTGTCGGTAGGCCTCCAACAAGATGGAGTGACGACCTTGTAAAGGTCGCGGGAACGCGGTGGATGCGAGTGGCACAGGACCGGTCTGAGTGGCGCGCCTTGGGCTACCCCAAGCAGCCTATACCTATGTCCAGCAGTGGACGTCTATCGGCTGCAATGATGATGATGATGATGACTCTGACAGATTTACAAATTTCGAAAATACAATCTAACTTACTGGCATCTGTATTTCAGCGTAAACCGAGCCGCAAAAAAAATACTACGATAGTTCTAATAATAGTGAAGGCAAAGGTTTAATCGGATGAAGTTTAACCTTTGCGGACCGGTGCGACTTTGAAGGGATTCGTCGTATGCAAAGCTGTTAGAAATAGGACGTCCTTGGCTGGGGCAGTCTTATCTGAAAATTACGTTCAAATACTTGTATGTACGGTCGCCTTTGTTTGAATAATGTTTATGTTTCAATAGTTCCATTTTTTTATAGAAAACTAGAACTATTGAAACATAAACTAGTTGACTCGGTGAACTTCGTGTCACCACGGATTACAGATAGAAGAGTTTATATAAGCACAGTAACGTTGAATTGGCGATCGATCAGTTTAAAAAAAAATCGCTTATACAGTCGCCATGAGATATATCGTACGTAACGGGCGAGGTCATCATAAATATGTTAACATGCATTCTAACGTCTTAACTATAAGATCGTAATTAGACATTTGTGTTATCATCTTGTTCACTTTCATATATCTGACTAGCTTTTGCACGCGACTTCGTTTGCGCATAATCATGTAAAATTCCATTTTTTTCCCGTTCCCGTGGGAATTTCGGGAAATCCTCTCAAACAGACAGACAGAGGTGACAGGGGATTTATAATATGTACTAATGATGTTACTAGTCATCAAACAACCATGCTTAAATTGTAATTGATGCTCTAACGCACAATGTTTGTTCTGTTAGCAGTTGACGCTGCACGGTGGCCGAATGGAGGCGGTCAAAAGTAGAATAATTCAAATTTGTATTAGCGTCAAAAGTTCAAAACACCACATTGCTACAGGTACCAGACCCTCCCAGGGATCTTCCCCCTTTATATCCCATTAGGGTGATTTTGCACCCCATCGGCGGGTAGTCAAAGTTCCATCATCGGTTCCTCCGATTCATCGAAAGGACTTTTTTGTTTTTTTTTCGAGTTGGTAAAAAAAAGTATGGCCCAATATGGGATTGATGTTGCGAGTGATACCTAAACCACAAACATTTTTTAACAACGCGAAAAAGACTAAAAACCTAAAAAACATGCTTAGAATCGATAGCTGATTCTGCGGGTAAAATATTGTCACAACGTTTTGCTTGACCCCGTGTATTTCGACTTGTGGCCTTGTCTATACATCCCTTCAATGTAATACATCCCTTCAATGTAATACATCCCTTCAATGTAATACATCCTTTCAATGTAATTTTAGTACGTACCTATATGTATATTTTATACATGTAAAGTAAATATTGTAAATTTTGAAAAAAGGCCTTCTGCTTGAGTTTTTTGCGGCGCTTCTTCTCAAGCAATGGGTCTAGGAAGCGCTGGTAAATTCTTTTTCTGACGTGTAAAAGTGCCCCTATGTGGCCAATTTGCTGAATAAATGATTGAATTTGAATTTGAATGTCTGTCCAAGGTTGCCGACGCCTGGTCTAACCTTTAGAGGGCACTTTCTTCGGCGCCACCGCAGTCTTGGAGGGTTGGGCTTCGGGCTTCGGACCGTCCGCCGGCGGCGCGGGCGCAGGGGGCTTATCTATGCACCATATTATTATTGTTTATTTACCTTCTAGCTTCTACCCGCGACTTCGGCTATCGCGTCTCGCGTGAGCTGTCTTTTTTCTGGGATAAAAAGTAGCCCATGTCCTTCCCCGGGCCACGTATCTTCATGCTCAATTTCGTCTAAATCGATCCAACGGTTTAAGCGCGAAAGGTTAACAGACAGAGAGAGTTGCTTTTGCATTTTTAATATTAGTCCCATCCATATAGGGATTAAGGTCGGTCAGGGAATCTATATTTTTTATTTACCATTCATTGGCTATACTAAGTACCTGACGGCACGATGAGGGAAGGAACTGTGTAGAAGAATGATAAGCGTTTCGTGCGAATGGAAGGTACAGCAAGACAAAACTTAGAAGGCGCGTGACGTAGTATTTAATCCGTTCACGCAGAGTATATTTTTGCTTAATCCACGCGCCTTCTAAGTTATGTAAACCTGTAAGGCCCTGTCCGCACAGCGATATTTCGCCGCGCGAAATTTTTCCCTCAATTTGTAACACATTGAAGCATTATGATTCGCGCAAATTCGCGCCACGGGAAATCGCAGTGCGGACAGGTCCCAAGGCTGCCTTGGAAAGATAAGCCGGCGATTAGCGGCGTGTACATGTGAACCCAATTTATTAGGCGCGTCGTGAATCTTCGATCGCGCAGACAAGGAAAGAAGACTCCGAAAATACACGTAAGAATATAAGTATACGCTACCTAAAATCGACCTTATGTGATCGTTATAGTATTCATATTAATTTGTCGTCAGTTAAAGTCTCATTCGTACAAGACACGATTCGCATCACTGCGAATCAACTTGCAGCGATAACAGCTCCCCAAGCGTTTGTGGGCGACACTACATGACAGGCGTCATCGTCATAATATTATGAACATGCGAAGGTAATTATCGTGAGATATTCGTAATTATTTTACACTGATTAGTTATTCTAAGTTTGTATTATAAGAAATATAGCTATTTGCATAAAAATATCAATGATTTACACCTAAAAACAATTAGTGCAACAAATAGTTCACATAACAATTACAAGATGGCGCTACTGTTTCACTTAAAATCATCATAAAATATTTACAGTGTCTAAGAAGTAGACTCATCCCACTTGGTGATTGGTTAATCCCCGCGGTAGTGACCAATCAGCAAGTATCGATATTTCCCGCGCTCTTAAAATTCGACTTCTGCGCAGGTACATCGGTAAGCCTTTTAAGTTGTGCATTCCTGTAGAGACATGCGGGAATCAATGCTGTGTCCATTCCAAGTAGTCTTTCTATCACATCCACGGCACTTCATACAAACTGAACGTAATTTGCATACTAAAATATTGTCTTGTACAATAGGGATGACGACAGGGTGAAGAAATCGAAATTCTAATTAGTCAGGTAATAAAAAAATATTAGACGTATTTTTTTGTTTTATCAAATTAACAAAGAATGACCAAGTTAAAACGCATTAAAGTTGGAGAGAGGGGGCTAACTACGTCACCGTTAGGTATAAATCGTACCTAACCGTGACGTCACGCGACATTTCAACTCAATAATTCTCCGTATAAGTTTGATTACGTAAAAAAAAATCAAAAATACGTGTCCAATACTTTTCAATAATCTTCCTGATAGAGTAATGAAAAAAAGTTGTCGTCATCCCTATTACGTGTGCGTATGTGTGAGAGTGCACGTCCCGACCGGTTTTGCTACGGTAAGCCGCGCACGTTCGCCGCGGGCGGGGTGAGGTAACTTGTGTTGGTGCGGGGAAGTGCGTGTCGCTACTGGTACGATAGCACCTATTAGCTATACAGTGGTTCCTATGAGCCTAGGTGTCCTGTCTCGTTACTGACCTTTAGAGGGGACCTTCTTCGGCGCGACCACGCCGTTCGTCTTCGAGGGTTTGGCCTCGGGGGTCCCCTCGGCGGGGGGCGCGGGGGAGGGCGGCATCTTGTCAGAAGACACCAGCTCGATGAGGGCGTCTGTGTCCATATGCCAAGTGGCGTCCGTCAGCGGATCTGGCGACGGCGAGCGGCTGTGCGCCCTGGAAATTAAAAGGTGATAGCTAGGCCAGCGGTTCGACCTACCGCCTCTCATGCAGAGGGTCGGGGGTTCGATTCCAGCTCGCACCTCAAGTTTACTTATGTGCGAAATTCAATTTGAATTAACCACTGTGCTTTTAGGTGAAGGATAACATCGAGAGGAAACCTGCACGCATCTGCGAATTAAAATTAATTAATTCAAAGATGTGTGTGAATTCCCCAATCCGCACTGGGCCCGCGTGGGGACTATAGCCTTAACCCTCTCGTGATGAGAGGAGGTCTGTGCCCAGCAGTGGGACGCAAATAGGCTGTAGTAGTAGTAGTAGTAGTTAGGCCAGACATAGGGATCGTCCTGATATTCATATTCATATTTATATTTATGATACAACGCGACTACGCGATGATAGCAAATTCGCGCGAATATTACTCGCAGAATAGGTGTCCAAATTGACATCGCGTAATCTCCACCAGGCGCCTAATATAATGTTGTAGGATTGTAGACGGATCATGGTGGGATACAAACAAAGCACTTGTATATTGAAAATCCGTCATGAGCATTACAAACATAAATAATCTAAGACTGAACAGACTTATGTTTGAAATTTCTTTTCTTTTCACGAAAGTATTCTAAACATTTTAATAGACATAAGATACATCATGTAGAGTAACTCAATAAAAGAGCATGTTTTTTTCAGAACAGACGTTTTAGCGTTAAGTAACAAACATTCAAACATTTAAAGGTCTCCCCAAACCTCATCATTTCAGCCGAAACACGTCCACTGCTGGACATAGGGGCCTTGCCAAGGCTCGCCACTCAGACCGGTCCTGCGTTACTTGCTTCCACTGGTTTCCCGCGACCCTCACGAGGTCATCGCTCCATCTTATTGGAGGCCTACCGACAGCTCGTCTCCCGGTTCGCGGACGCCACTCGAGAACTTTCCGGCCCCAGCGGCCATCCCCAACCCTATCGACGCGGAATCAGCGAACGTCGATTCAAAATTTCCAGCTTTATTAGTTAGGATCCTTACTCTTCAGCCTCGTGCTCCGCATTGCTGCAGGTCTTGGGTTTTGTCTTCGCTGACTTGACCTTCGGTTTGGTCTTCTTCTTGACTGCCTTCACGGTCTTCTTGGGCACGGGCATAGAGGTGACGGAGCTGACTGGTAGCGCTGGACTGACAGCCGGGCAGGTGGGCGTCGGGGTATCCTGGCGAGACTGCAACAAAACATAAGCATTAGAGATGGGCCAACTACGGATTTTGCCGACTGGCCATTCGGCCGACTAATCGGTTTTAAATTTGCCGATTAATCGGCCGACTACTCGGCAATGCCGATCGTAGGATTTTGCTAAGTTCGGGTGAAGTCGGAAACGATCGTTTCGCTTCCTGATCGAACAGAGACTAACTTTTCTACACCATATGCCTTTGC
This sequence comes from Aethes cnicana, assembly GCA_963971205.1. Lineage (NCBI taxonomy): Eukaryota > Metazoa > Arthropoda > Insecta > Lepidoptera > Tortricidae > Aethes > Aethes cnicana. The sequence continues at coordinate 8,592,193 of OZ020291.1, forward strand.
TAAAAAATATTAAATAATAATAATAATGTACCTAATGTATAAACCAATTTTCTAGTTCTACCTACCTACGCCGGTATGAGGATGTAACTGATTTTTTTATTTGAGTTCCTATATGTCAAGTTCATAAGAATATTAAATTACATAGATTAAAAAAATGGTTTGAAATTTAATTTAAAATAGAAATTTTCTATTTCCTATAGGCAATAAAGTGCCGAATATTAGGCATTTTTTGCCGACTAGTCGCCGAATAATCACCGACTAGAAATGATGCCGAATAGTCGGCTTTCCCGACTAATCGTCGACTAGTCTCACTCTAATAAGCATATAATGGGATGTCGGTCGGCTGAAGAAACAACCACTCGTGTCATCCTGGATTTAGGGTTGCCAGATGGCCGGGATTTGGCGGGATTCTCCCGAATTTTACTGCGGCCTCCCGACTCTCGACAAAGTAAAAAATCACCCGAAAAAAGTACTTCAGTTTATAAAACAATAATTTTAAGTTCCTTATTGTGGTCTAGCGTCTAGTTCTCCGTTCCGCGTCGGCTTAATTTTGAGGTTTTTTTTTGTAAAGATTTTTCGGCTAAAAAAGTTTCTTTTCTTTTAGTTTGAAGGCGGTTTTCGGATTTCGTGTGTGGCAATCTAATGAAAAACTCTTTACCATTGAGGCTCAAAAACTAAAGACAGGCTAAGATTAAGTCGATGATCATTAAATTAGTTTTGGTATCCTTTACAATATTGGGAGTCCTTTTTAGTCTATAAAACAATGTATTGAAATAAAAATTTAATAATAATATAAAACATACAGAATTTCGCTATTTGGTACTAAATTGTTAAATCCTTACATATTATGAAACAAAGTTAGCATACAAAATGATTGTGGTAAATGGATATTAAATGAATCATGAAATACGTACAGTGACATGATAAACACAGGCAACTTGGGACTTACTGCTCAAACCCACTGATAATGATTGCACGAAAACACAAGCGCTTTTCATAAATTGGCATTACAACAGCAAACATCAAAGTTCACTTTACTTCGGGGGTGGGACCGGCTAAAATAAGCTATTGGCTAGGTCAATCAACGACGCAATTGTAGTCAATAACCTCCAATGAACACATGGGTAACATCGGTTTTATCACATACATATATTAACATAATTATAACTATGTTTATTTATACACAGATAAGACTGTTAAAAATGTACACTTGGTATTTCACGAGCGTTGAATTCGAGCTTTATACACATGTGTCATATACGTAGTTTTTCTTGTAAGTAGCACTAAAACACAAAGTGATCGACCTTGAAATTATCACGTATCACGTATTTGACTACTGTAAAACGGACCAATCAGATCACGCCGCTCAGACACACGTGTTACTCAACAGCTGTTAACCACGAGGTATTGGCAACGAGAAAATCAAGAAAAACTCACTTTTTCGACCATCAGAGTAATGACCGCCATGTTACGTTGGATTAAGAACTATTATTGTGAAAATTGAACTTTGCAGTGTTGCAAGCATACACAGAGGCGTGTTGTTTTTTTAAACCGCCGCAGGACACTGATCCGGCACCTGAGAGAGGTGCGGACTTACGGCTGGACGCTTCCATCGACGGTCAGAAATAAACTACACATTGTGACTCAGGAATCCAGCCCACTGGAGTGGTACTGGCGAATTTGGCAAGCTTTACCGGTGAATCGTTCAAAAAAAACTTATTGTATTACACCTTGCACACGCGTTTCAAATATAACTGCACAAACATGTCAAGGTTGACCGATCAACATTCCATAGTGGAATCCCATCAAAAATCACCCGATTTCACGCTGGAAATTTCGTCTGTCACATTTTTTTACTGACATTGGATGACGGGGTTTTTACGAGGAGCGGAGTGAAACGGTTGTCGCGGGTACGTAGTAACGGTGATAGTGCATTCGTATTGACATTTCGCTTATTTGGCGTTATGCCAGTGCGAATTGATGCCACAATAAAATAAAAGAGGGGACAGATTTAACCAAGACAATAGGACGCAGTTGAGAGAGATTGAGCTGTAATGCAAGTCAAATAAATACTCTTAAGACTCACGAATACACGTAGCATGCATAAACTAATTTGGCATAAGGAAAATTCTTACGTGAACGCAGGGGGTGAGGGCAGAAATCGTTCCGGGAAGCAAATGAGCTTCAACTTGGCATGTAATTTGCCTAGAAACGGGGTCATAAGGACATTGACCACGCCTGCACCAGGTCGTGGTATTTTTAAAGGAATATTTTTAACGCAGGTCAGGTCACACGCCTTGCGGTTAAGTAGGCTATAGGGGGGTGTCGAATATTACGGCTCATGAGACAGGCGTCGATTTAGCACGGCTTTTAATTAATAGTGTTTTTAATAGAAATAGAAAAAAGTTTATTCAGTGAAACAAAAATACAAAACTTAACACAATTAACAGACGGAAATGCGATAAAAAACGGTTGTTGTTTATACTAATCGAAAACTACACAAATGAGGAAAGGAATTTAGATTCACAACTAGCTTCTGCCCGCGACTTCGCCCGCGTGGAATTCGGTTATCGCGTTCCCACGGGAACTATGTGTTTTCCGGAATAAAAAGTACCTAGCCTATGTCCTTTCCTGGGACCCAAACTATCTCCGTGCCAAATTTCATCTCAATCGGTCCAGCGGTTGAAGCGTGAAGAGGTAACAGACAGACAGAGTTACTTTCGCATTTATAATATTAGTATGGATTCACAACTCACACATGTTATGGCGCAAAAGCGAACGAGTAATAAAAATATGCAATTCATAGGCAATGCGCAACGTTATTGCGATGTCGTATTAATAGGTACAGTAAATGATTTTACGTCACACCAGGCCGAAAAGCGGGATTTACCGCCCTTGGGCGCTACGAAAAATCCCTCTTCACGGCCAGGTGGTGACGTAAAATCGTATACTAACCACGGGCGGTTGTAAAGAAATCCTCAGACCGCTAGATTATAGCCCTCGCCTCCGGCTCGGGCCTCAATTACCCGCGATCTGAGACTTTCTTTACTTGACCGCCCTAGGTGTGTAATGTACTATTCTATTATCTTTACCAATATCTGGAAAGTCATCGAATCTGTTTTTGTATAGACTAGATTTCGAATTGAAACAAAACACTTACTATACGGTGGTAAAGTTTTCGAAAAATCTTCTTAACCGAGCACATCATTGGTATTTCATTTCTTCATTTTGGTAAACAAAATCCACTAGCCCTAGCTTGTGACCACCGTTTAGTCATCAACCAGCGCTATAAAATTAGGTATAACCCAATTGAGACTGTCCCGTTTAGGTCAGTTTCATGTGATTACATGGCCACCTATTGCACAATTCGATCGAACACGTAACACCAATAAAAACATTACGCCGTCACCGAAAATATCCAAGTGAAAAATTCCTAAACCTCCGCGGCTATCAACACTGTAAACAATTTGCGTAAAATTTAGTGGCACTAAATCTCGCGTCTTGGCTGGCCAGATAGGCAATAGATAGATAGATTATAACGATGACACATGTTTTTGTATGATACTACGAGTAAATGCGTGTTAAGCTGAGCGATGATAACGCTGTAATTAAGCGGTCTGTTTGTATTAGCCGGTTCTTATAGGGTGTGGAATTTCATGGGTAGATCACACCCAGCTGTGATAATCAGAAGACTAATGTGTGTACACACCCCATTTTGTAATTTAATTGCCTACATGTTAATTGCGATCATTATTTCGTTTTTACACCCGTGAGTAAGCAGTGAAGGACTTTTACATGGTCAGTCAGCGTAAATTTAGTTAGAGGCCAAACCAAAGGGCTATAAAAGGGCTAACAAATACTGTTGCTAAATAAGGTTTATCCCGAATGTACACAACGTCGCAAATAACAATAACTGTCAAAGATTTCCCTCTTTTCATTAATTTCTCCACCACAACAGCCTATTTCCGTCCCACTGCTGGGCACAGGCCTCCTCTCATCACGAGAGGCTATAGTCCCCACGCGGGCATTGGGGAATTCACACAGTGATTCAAGAATCACTTCGCAGATGCGTGCAGGTTTCCACACGATGTTTTCCTTCACCGAAAAGCACAGTGGTAAATTAAAATTGAATTAATTCCTCAATAATACTGAATGAGAAAAGAAATAATCACTCGTTTTATATTTTTTGGGAAGACTTTGAAATTACATTAAAATTCATGGGAAATTCGATGGGAAATTTTCAAACGATATTACCCCTACAAAAATTCTTGTTGGAATTATAATCGTTGCAATTAATAATTAATGTTTTATTCAACTACAGAGCGATTACTTTATTTATTAAATTATTGCTGTTTTCATTAAGTAGTAGGTAATATAATTGAGAAATTAATGAAAATAGCGAAATATTTGACTGGTATTTGTGTTCTTAAGCGTAAGATATTCTATATCTTTCCATTTCACGACACATGATCACCAAATCCTTTTTGGGGTCGTTCATTAATCATGGATATAATTATATTCTTTAATATACTTTACATTACACTTGGCCGTAAAGTGGGATTTTCTGCCCGCTACGCGGAGAGAAAATCTCACTTCTTGGCCAAGGCAAGACGTAAAACTTTTGACAAACCACGGGCGGTAATTCGTAAAGCCCCAGATCGCATATTTATGAAACCTGCGATCTGGGACATTTACGAATTCACCACCCTAGGTCTGTAATGTACTATTGTGAAAAATACACAAGACTTTCTATAGAGGAGGGGGTGTAGTCTTAAACCTCACCACTTATCACCCGGGGTGTAGGGGGATTTAAAAAGGCTAATAAAACATCATGTGTTTAATGGAGAGAGCAGCAAAGAATATTCCCAAGAAATCCCACCTGCCAATTTTTATAAATTCACATATGGTACACTTGTTATTTCAGATGGAACCCTAATACGTAAGGCATTAGGTAGCTATTGACACGGGGCTTCATCTTAAACACACATGCTAACACCCAGTATATCTGCACTTAAGTTATCTCATAGATAAGGAATAAAAATCACGAGATAAGGGCTAACAAATTGTTAATACAAGATAGAGGTTGTTCATTATACTCTATCATAGTGATAGACATGAAAAAAAAACCGGCCAAAAAGCGAGTTAAACTCGCGTGGAGAGGGTTCCGACCCTTGATTATTTTCAATGACGTCATTTTCAAACCGTTTCACAGGATAAGCTCTTTTATATGATAGATTTCAAATACCATGGACTTCTTAATAATTTTCCTGTAATCTATAGGTCAATAACTATCCTCCGTATTTTTTTACAAAATTTTAGATCCAGTTATTTCGGAGATAAGGGTGGGGGAATGGCCATTTTTCGCCTATTTTCTTAAATAACTCGGAAAAGTTTTGACCAAAAAAGAAATAAAAAAAATATATTTGAGATCCTCATAAGAAGTACTTTCATTTAATATGGCACACGATATAGTTTGAAAAACTTCATTAATATTTTTTCAAATTTAGCCCCCAAAAATAGGGTCTATGTTTAAAATTCATTTATTTTGGTTACACGACCGTCTTTGGGTCACAAGCTTAGATATACGTGCCAAATTTCAACTTAATCGGTCCAGTAGTTTCGGAGAAAATCGACTGTTACAGACGGACGGACAGACACACGAGTGATCCTAATCTCAAGAGGTAAAAACGGTTCCCATAAGGGTTCCGTTTTTACCTCTTGAGGTTCGGAACCCTAAAAACTGGGACTTTTTGTAGTATTTTTTGTGCTGTAAAATATAATATCTGCTGGTGACGCCTATTCCACCTATCCCTACTGCGATATCCCCACCAGTGTGGACATATGGAATATTTTTCCATTTAGTTCTACTGGTAGGGATATTATTCCATTTATCCCTACTGAAATCCACTGCGGTAGGGACTCGCGGAATTATTTCCAACCATCTATACTGGCTTCCCCCCTGGTGGGGACTCGGAAGGAATAATACAAGGAATGTGACTGGGTCGACGGGTCCCCGCTACGCGGGGCCCCTATTTCTAGGTAGTTTGCCCTTCGGGCGTATATAGATGACTAACAAACCTAACCTACATTCACACCTTTGAGCTAACGGACTGAGTGGACTATTTAATATTTCCTTGCATTGGGATAAATGAAATAAATTCCATCTTGCTCTACCATTAAAAACTGGGAGGGACAGATGGACGACTCGATTCCATGTATCCCTACCAGTAGAACTAAATGGAAAAATATTCCATATGTCCACACTGGTGGGGATATCGCAGTAGGGATAGGTGGAATAGGCTGCTGGTGCTGGTGATACTTAGAAAGGCATTATAAAATATTTTGTTTGGTTCAAAACCGGGTTGCAACTGTGAGTTTACTAATGTTCGAAAATAAATTTACAACTGAGCATTTTGGTGTAGGAAGACGTCGTGAAGAAACCTGCATACACATGCGAAGTAATTCGAGACTGTGTGTCAAGTGCCCAATCCACACTAGGTCGGCATGGGGACTAGCCCAAGCCATCTTGTGATATGAGGAGGCCTTTGCCCAGCAGTGGGACGTAAAGGGGATGGTATGGTAGCATACATCTGAGAAGTAATTCAAGGATGTGTGTGAAATGGCCAATCCATACTGGGTCGGCATTGGGACTAGGCCAAACCATCTTGTGATGTGAGGAGGCCTGCGCCCAGCAGTGGGACGTAATGGGGATGGTATGGTAGTATGAGTACCGTTTGTACTTAACTCGAGTCATGGATGTTTAATATTTATTTAAATGAATACTAGCTTCTGCCCGCGATTCCGTCCGCATGAGATTCGGTTATCGCGTCCCGCGAAAAGTAGCCAATTTCCTTCCCTGGGACCCCAACCTTCTCTATGCCAAATTTCATCTCAATTGGCGTAGCCGTTTAAGCGAACAGTGAAGACAGACAGACAGACAGAGCTATTATTATATATTATAACATCTTTACGACGTATTTCTCAATATAAATATTTATATAGACTCCATGCAGAGGGCTATGCTCGGGGTTTCTCTGCGTGATAGAATCAGAAATAAGGATATCCGCAGTAGAACTAGGGTCACCGACATAACCCGAAGAATTGCGAGTGGCAGTGGGCGGGGCACATTGCTCGCAGGACTGATGGCCGGTGGGGCCAGAAAGTCCTGGAGTGGCGTCCGCGAACCGGTAAACGAGCTGTCGGTAGGCTTCCAACAAGATGGAAGTGACGACCATGTAAAGGTCGCGGAGACGCGGTGGATGCGAGTGGCACAGGACCGGTCTGAGTGGCGCGCCTTGGGGGAGGCCTATGTCCAGCGGTGGACGTCTATCAGCTGAAATAATGATGATATAGACTCCATAGCACAAGCTTTGCTTAGTTTATTAGGGCCAGGTCAAATTGTGTAAGTGTCCCATTTTTTTTTTCAATTTACTAAATAAGCCCCACTTGCACCAAGCCGCTAACCTCGAGTTAGCCTCTTACTACTACTACTACAGCCTATTTGCGTCCCACTGCAGGGCACAGGCCTCCTCTCATCACGAGAGGGTTTGGGCTGTAGTCCCCACGCGGACCCATTGCATCTTTGAATTACTTCGCAGATGCGTGCAGGTTTCCTCACGATGTTTTCCTTCAGCGAAAAGCACAGTGGTTAATTCAAATTGAATTTCGCACATAAGTAAACTTAGAGGTGCGAGCCGGAATCGAACCCCCGACCCTCTGCATGAGAGGCGGTCGAACCACTAGGCCACCACGGCTTAACCCACGTCAAATTCATACAAATAAATCTGTGTTAAGCGGTTAACCCAAAGTTAGCTGGCTTGGTGCGAGTGTAAGCTAAGCAACTCACCACATTGTCCCCATGCCTCTCATTGTTGATAGCCGTGGTCCGTAGCAGGTGTAGATTATGGCTGTCCTCCTTGACCGCTACAGGCTCTTTGCAAGCACAGCGCCTTGGCAGGGTAGGGCTCTTAGTCCGGGGCGTCGTGCTCAGCGTAGCCAGGGCAGTGCCATAAGAATACCCCGAGCCGGAGTTGTCTTTCGCACGCTTGGTGTTGCTGAGGTAGGATAGCCGGCTGCAAGATGAGATACGGTTAAGTTTTGTTTTCTTACTGTGGAGACACTATGCTAATGTTTGCTGATAGAAACTTAGGGGATGAGCTCGCTGTTCTCTTAAACCGTTTTAACTTTGTATGCTGTGACCATTATTGCGGTGTTGTAGGGCCATTGTGATATAGGCATACCAGCACCAGATTGCTGCTCGCCTATTATTCGAAGCCCTATTATTGGAAGCCGTGGTGGCCTAGTGGTTCGGCCTACCGCCTCTCATGCAGAGGGTCGGGGGTTCGATTCCGGCTCGCACCTCTAAGTTTACTTATGTGCGAAATTCAATTTGAATTGACCACTGCGCTTTTCGGTGAAGGAAAACATCGTGAGGAAACCTGCACGCATCTGCGAAGTAATTCAAAGATGTGTGTGAAGTCCCCAATCCGCACTGGGCCCGCGTGGGGACTATAGCCCAAACCCTCTCATGGTGAGGGGAGGCCTGTGCCCAGCAGTGGGACGCAAATAGGCTGTAGTAGTAGTAGTAGTATTATTCGAATAATAATAATAATGAATGCGAATATTGGGTCCCCATGGGCCTGCAACATGTAAATGTACCAACAAATAATAATAATTTATGTGTCACCTCAACCATTGCTGATCTATTTGCTATGGCCATACTATGCATAGTTCATAAAATAAAATTGTATTACTCAGCTCAATACTACTACTACTACAGCCTATTTGCGTCCCACTGCTGGGCACAGGCCTCCTCTCATCACGAGAGGGTTTGGGCTATAGCCCCCAGTGCGGATTGGGGACTTCACACACATCTTTGAATTACTTCGCAGATGCGTGCAGGTTTCACGATGTTTTCCTTCACCGAAAAGCACAAAGGTTAAGTCGAATTGAATTTCGCACATAAGTAAACTTAGAGGTGCGAGCCAGAATCGAACCCTCGACCCTCTGCATAAGAGGCGGTCGAACCACTAGGCCACCACGGCTATTAGCCGGCCACAGCTCAATATCAGAACAAATTATAGAGCCATGGGCATTTCAACTTAATCTGAAATAGGCTCTAGTGTTTATTATGTAGCATACCTATCTAATATCTATTTAATTGCTAATGCATTTATAACAAATCTATCACATGACAATTTACCTGTTCATGTTTCATTTTCATTCATAGCATTTTTTCTATAAGTATATCTTTTACTTATGAATTTCCATTTATTAAAAAAGTACAAATAGGTACATTTATGGAGTAAATGACAAGACAGCCAGCCAGATTGCAGTGTTGAAATGTCATTGTTGTTGGAGTGATAAAAATGTTGTGTTATACTGAGTGCAGAAACAAAACAACCTGAACTTCTTCACAAAACTAGACAATTAAGACACTTGCTTAGCAATTTACACTCCAAAAACCAACAGAAAATATGTTTGAGTTGAGAGTTGTAGCGTTTAATTTCATACTAGGTATGCACCGACTGCCAGTTTGTTATGTACTAGGCCGAGACCAATAGTATCACTTAAGCATGATTCCCTTGACTGTTTATTAGTTTGTGGCATAATCATAATGAAAATAAAAATTTGCAATATAATAGAAAGCCATTTGTAATACATCATATTCATAATTTTCGGGTAGTATTCGGTTTCTATGATAAAAAGTTTATTGCTCCTTAGCTCAATAAGTAATTTGGTGTTGAACATAGTAAAATACTAGCTTTTGCCCGCGACTTCACCCTCGTGGAATTAGGTTAGCCTATTCCCTGTCCTGGGACTTCAACTATATTCATACCATCAAAATCGGTCCAGCGGTTGGAGCGTGAAGAGGTAACAGACAGAATTACTTTCGCATTTTTAATATTAGTATGGATTAAGAGTCTCACCTATCATAGCCAGGTATGGGAGAAGTCAAATTGAAGCTGCAATAGAAATTATCTGATTCACTGGAAGCCCTTTGTCGTCTGCGGCCCTCCAAGTTCACTTTCGGTTCGTGATAACTTCTACCTTTGGGCTTCTTGAGTATGCCCGGCGGTGGAGACTTATGCAACGGATTATTGAGTATTGATTTTAAAGGTTGTTTCGTATTCAATTCCATCATGTCTTGGTCTATTTTCTCTAGCAATTCTTCTACTTTTGGCAGTCTACTATCGTCTAATTTTGTATTTGACAATGTGGTCACTAATAAAGGTCTACTGGGGCTTGTTCTATGTAACTTCGATCGTCCTGGTTGGTAACTGAAACAGAAAAGAACAATGTAAATAGAAACATACATGATTTTATAACCATGTGAACACTGTAAAGTCTGTAATAAACAAACCCATGAGATGTAGACACAGCAAAACAGTTAATGTAATTGAAATCCAATATATCAACAAGATTTTTCATTTTGTGTGTAAATAATCAAGCGCGTAGAGGAACGAAACAAGTTACTCGTCTTTGTTGCAAAACACGCTAGGTTATGAAGTGCGTCACTCACCCATGGTGTCTATTTTGTTCGTGAGCCATGTGGTAATCGCCGTTAGTGGCAGGCAGCGTGCACTCGTGGTCGTAGCTGCTCTGAAAATTGTTCAGCGTGAAGTGGCTCTTGTTTGACAGCGGCCGGTGTCTGGGGTGACAGTGCAGCTCTCGCGATGCATCCTCATACGGCGAACGGTCGACGCCTTCGCTGCGGCAGCGGCGGCGCAGCACACGACCCGCCGCGCGCCCCGTCCCGTCCGACCACACAGCCTCCAACGGATCACACAACCCGTACCCTGCCTCGTAGCTGGGATTCGAACGTCTGCCATCCATAGCCGACGCGCCTATACCCGACGCATCGTCCAATGTCCACATTGAACGGACCTCAGGTAAAGACTATTTTCACAATTGCACTGCTAATTTTACTGGGTTTTAGCTCTGAAACATGAACAGGATGAGCGTCGAGGCCACCGACAGACAGGTGACAGACCGCCATTCAACGATCCTGAAACGTGCCAGCTTCTCCCGCCAACATTGAAAGAAAATCACGTTCTATTTACAAAATACTGAGTGGAATCTCTTTTAGTTCTCTTGAAAACTCAATATGTACTCCTGAACATTTTATTGCAGCTTCTCAACGAATATAATACTACACTCACTACTGTAGTAATGGCGAACGGGATTCACACAGTACTAGCGCCCATTCATAAAATATATCTAATATTTACGCGTGGTACCTATTGTTAGTAAATTAGATTACGTTAATAATTTGTTCAAGGGCAACGTGAACAATATTGATTTTGTACAAGTTGTAAAAAGTCGTTGAATTTATTGATCGGTGTCTTCATTGCCAACGATATTTACCTATCAATTTTGAAAAGAAATAAAGTAAAGAAAATATCAAACTTCTCATTTCTTATAATGCGTACGATTAAAGGAGCCTTTTCGACAATATGCGCCATCTTGCTTTACAGCCGCATGATTCAACAAGAGTGAGCTAGATGCATACCTTATTGTTTACTCCGAATGGACATTCAATTTTTTCGGTTTACCGTTCTTTTGCTTACCAACATGGCCAATCACAAAATCTTGAACCCAATTTTGCCTTTATAGGGTAAGGTGTAGCGCACAGGAAAATACAACCTTGTGATCAGTACAAAGAGTTGAATTTTTAGGTTGTATTCAGAGACCGTCGAGTCGTGGGAAAGGGAATACCGCATTGTTAAAAAAAAAAGTGCGTTTAATTTAAAACGATGGGGTCGGGACTATTGTATTATTATTTACTATCCTATTTTACAAATATGATTAATCGTAATTAGTGCCTTTGTTATGTGGTATGTTTACGATATAGATGCGCATGTTAGGTCACTGAATACTTACCGCCAAGCTTCAATCGGGGTCACGAGGGTAAAACAGAGATACCCAGCAAAATTGTATGTCATCCGGGTTGACCCTCTGACCTATATTCTCCGGGGACGTTCGTTAATATAGGGAAACCTCCTTTATCTGGGTCAATCCAAGGGAAGCAATCACTTGCCAAGAAGTAGCCAAGGTAAGGTTTTAGAAATTATCAGATTCACATGCGCTATGCGGGACGCAAGTAAAAAATTTCCTTTAAAAAAATTGCCGAACCTTTCTTCGGTCTAGATAACAAAGCTTTCAGATCTACAGCTCAAAGTGAAACTATCGTACCATTCTCGTACGAGGTTGCGCCTTTTAAGGGTGGGATGTAGGAATGAAAAGACATTTTTAAGAGAATCTGTATTCTTTTTTACACAGCAGTAACCTAAACCTTACGGTCAACGCCATTAAGACGCCATTATAATTAATACGAATCTGACTTTTCACGAGCTATATTAGTTTAATAAAAATTTCTATCTGTGACATATTACATATCCATCGTTATAAAATTACTTCTACGCAAATAAGATTTCCTGCCACTAAAGATTGGAATTTGACCTTAATCCTAGTCTCATAATAACTATTAAATATCTCAATATTACACGGGGGTAATAATAAAAAATCTATTCCTGACCTGACATGCCATCATGAAAATGTACAAAGACGAAGCTATACATTTTTCTAAAACAAAATTCATGATGCGAATCGCTTGGCGTATTTACAAGTTTCAAACTGAATTCATCAAAGATCCCATGCTTATAAACTGCCAACTAAATCCCCAATCGATTGCGTCAGTATTTAGTACCACTGTAGACTGTACATATCAGCACAGAAACTTACGGCTAGAACATTGCAACGTTGTAAAAAAGATTGCCATGAACAAATCTATTTTTGTTTAATTAAAATTAAACGTCCTTTCTCAGGCTGATATACAAAGTAGAAAAAATATACATTGTGCTTATAATAACCATCTTTACAACTTCTGTGAGACTTGTAGGCAAGCGTTGAACGAAGCCACCTTGAAGGCGGCTTGTCGACGGCAAATGATGCGAATGGAACCGAAAAGAGTTAAAACTGCATTGCTAGTGTGGACTGGTGTCCCGGGCCGGCGCGAACACTGAAGTGAGGAACCTGGAAAACGAAATTATATTAGAAGAACAGTTATATACTTAAACAAAGGCGTTATGAGAAACGTGGAACCTTCGGTAGTACGAACTCCGGTAGAATTATGAAGGACTAGCTTGTGCCCGCGTGGAATTCGGATATCGCGCTCCCGCGGGAACTATGCGTTTTTCCGGGATAAAAAGTAGCCTATGTCTTTTCCCGGGACTCCAACTATCTCCATACAAAATTTCATCTAGATCGGTCTAGCGGTTGAAGCATGAAGAGGTAACAGACAGGCAGTTACTTTTGCATTTACAATATTAGTATAAGTATATGGAAGTATGGATTCACAACTAGCGGATCGAATCAAAGAGAATAGAATTTAGACCGTCTAGGGTTCAATCGGGAAATTCAAAAAGAATTTCGTACGTAAGTAAGTAAACTCACGAGGTGCGAGTCGGGATTCCCGGCGCGCACCTCTGAGTTTACTTACTTCGTGCGAAATTCTTTTTGAATTTGCCAATGAGCTTTTCGGCGAAGGAAAACGTCGCGAGGAAACCTGCACGCATCTTCGAAGTCGCCAATCCGCACTTCAGTCGTAAACATGCGCAGAAATGCCTTGTTTTCTTAGACCATGCCTGTGAGGCTGTGACGTCACCTTAGCTAGTGAGCAGCGCGATGTTGATCTCCTTGACCATCTTGACCCGGTGCAGCATCTTGGCGAGCGCGGCGCGGCTGAGCGGCTGCGTGGAGTACCACACGGGCGAGTCCGGCACGCACGAGCGCTCCGGCTGCAGGTAGAACACGTCGTTGCGCGTGCGCACCGATTCGGGGCTGTGGGGATGCAAAGAGTTAATGGGTGCAACTTTTTCAAATTCAAATTCAATCATTTATTCAGCAAATTGGCCACATAGGGGCACTTTTACACGTCAGAAAAAGAATTCACCAGCGCTTCCTATACCCATTGCTTGAGAAGAAGCGCCGCAACAAACTCAAGCAAAGGCCTTTTTTCAAAATTTACAAAATTTATATTACATGTATAAAATATACATATAGGTACGTACTAAAAATACATTAAAGTGATGTATAGTCCCTAACTTAAATCTAAAATCTTAGAGATGTATATTAGTCTCCAGGAAGGGTCCAGAATTTTTTTTATTATGGAGATGGCCTCCATTGTCAAATAAATATAAATTCCATAGATGTCGACAGTCTCAAAATGACAATAAATAATGATATACATCATGTATAAAAGAGTTCATTAATACATGTCAATAAGAACATGATATGGTCTCTCGCTTAAAATGTTTGACTTAGTAATATATTTAAAACTAATGATTATTTTTAAACGACCTTGCAAGCATGAACAGACCGGGCCCCACAGCCAGCTTTCAAGTCACTAGTTGCCATGGTTACGGCCCTCCAGGACACTATAACTGCGATTTTGTGGTTTTAAATCCACCAAAATGTGGGGTTTGTTTGCCATTTTCAATCCCTTCCCTAATGGGGCATTCTCTAAATCAAAAATTCAAACTAAATTACTTATTCAGCAAATAGGCCACATCTGGACACTTACTAAGCATCTCCAAAGTCCTTGTTGTAAGTCTTTCCAAGAAACTTCTCTAATTTTGTCTCCTGGCTGGACAACAGGACAGAATAACAACAAGAAATAGTTGATTGACCGTAATACGATTGTAACGACTAGTTAAAACCTAAATTTCAGCCGAAAGATGACCACTGGTGATCCCCTTAAGCGCGTCACACAGACTAGCCCTGAGCTTTAGGGATCCCCGCCGGTTCCCCTTGTTTATGCATATTTTTTTTTGGCAGAATTCGATTTTGCATAATCAGTATAGGCATAATAATGTTTACGCCGAAACTAATCTCGCATAACGATTTTTCGTCGAATTCTATTACGCATAATCTATTTACGCCGAATAGTACTCACGCATAATTTTCGAACCCCGAATATTATTTAGGCAGAAAATTACTTTCGCCGAAATTTGTTACGCCGAAAACTACTTTCGCATACCTTTATTTTCGCCGATTTTATTAAATGAGTATCCTGTATAACATCGATGATTATCTAAATTGGGGGGGGGGGTTGGGGATTTTAACTAACAGATAATTTCGTTTACTTATATAAAAGATAACCTAACCTAACCTATGCGAGTCGGCTTTGCTCCAAACTTTGGGTGTTACCGCACACCGTCCCTACATAAATTGTTGTTTCGGACATAAATTCTTACAATATTTCGGCCTATCCAAATTCTGCTAAATTACTAGTATGCCAAACAATATTATGCATAATAAAATTCGACCAAGTCAACATTATGCCAAAACAATATTCGGGTAAACACCCATTCGGCCAATAAAGAATTATGCTTAATAAAAATTCGGCAAAAGTCAAGATTCGGCGTAAATAAATTATGCGAAGGCTGTTATGCGTAAACAGTTTCGGACAAAAAGAATTATGCCAAATAGATGGCACCCATCCCCGCCACCTTCACCTTCACTAGATTGGCCGCTCGTGTTGGTAGCCTAGTAGCACAGAATATTTAATAGTACTACGTAAAGTCAAGGGCATTAATATGTATACACCTTTGGACCTTACCACAACGGATCAGGGTGCAAAAGTGTATACATATTAATGCCCTTGACTGTACATAATGGCCACGGAATCACCCGCCTGAAACTAGCCCGCGCGCAATTCGCGCCCAACTCGCCTTACCGTCGTTTATTCCTCCAGAGATGGTGAGTGAATCGTTGCCCGCGTACTGGTACACACACATTTACAAGTATACAGACGTCCTCGCACGCACACAGACGTCCTCTCACGGAAACATCGACACTTCATTCGAATTGTGTTCGAAATCGTGCTTTTATAGGCTGTGTCCGCCGTGTGCTAGTAAGCCTACCATTCGCCATTCTATAACTTTGTGGCCCTATTGGCCATATATTCAGAGAGCAATATGCCCCGCCCACTGCCTCTTAGAGTGTACTTAGTGGCAGTGGACGAGGCAATTGTTTAAAAAAATCCCCAAAATAATCAATGTAAAGAAAAACTTCGTAGAGGTTTCTATCAATTTACCATTAAAAAAAGAAAGTTTTTTTAAGAATATTTATAGAGACCTCATACTTCCAGTTTTCTCCAACAAGATGGAGCGACGACCTCGTGAAGGTCGCGGGAAACCGGTGGAAGCAAGAAGCACAGGACCGATCTGAGTGGCGAGCCTTGGGGGAGGCCTATGTCCAGCAGTGGACGTCTTTCGGCTGAAATGATGATGATGATTTATAGAGACAACTTACCATTTCGAAATATAGAACTCGTACAATTTCACAGGACATCTAAGGGGATTCTCTTCGTTCTCTTGTTGTTCATATACTTTCTTTTTTCTCGAATTCGCTTCTGTAATAAAAATAATAATAATTTAATATAACATGCAATAAGCCTCTCGTGATGATAGGAGGCATGTGCCCAGCAGTGGGAAATAAATAGGCCAAAAAAAATTCACCAAACTATGTTTTTACTGTTTTCTCAAATTAATCATCTCAGTTAAAACTCTCAAGTACAGATATTCAAGCTCAAAGTTTTTTCATGTAGAACGCTGCCTATAGATCTATCTATCCAGCTAGAAAATCATAGGTCTTTCCTGATTACCAGGCAGGAAAGTCTACATTATCAACTTACCTAGAGCGGACTGGGGGGGATAAAACCGTAATAGCACGTTTCTGGAGCCGGGTATCTTGGCCTGGCCAGGCTGGTTGGGGTTGCGTTTCCAATGCTTCATTATGTGCGAGAAGGATAGCTGCATGTGCTCTTCTACCGTCTGGAAAAAGCAGTCATGTCATTTATTTAAGCGTTGACCACGATGATGAATAATGATGATAGATGATAGACCATGAGCTGTTGAAATAGATGTATTTATGTGTCATCAGTTGCCGAAAAAAAACATGACAACACTGTAACTAACGTCTTGACAATAAGATCGTGAATCATATATTTATGATCACCTTGTTCGCTATCGGATGACGACAGTTTTGTTGACGTCAAAGAAATGTTAACACTTCTGCATTCTATTCCGTCGTCTTAAGGTCCAAAAGTGTAAACATCTCTCTGACATCGACCATAAATTCTTTCTTGATGCCTATAATAGACTTAAAATATGGAGCGACCAATGAGTTGACGGTCTCAAAAGGGACAATGAGACCCGTCCTATAGACTCTTTGATATAGGTACTCTGTAAGAAACTATTTGTTTGTACTTACAACTAGATTAAAATGCTTCGTATTGAAGAACATGAGTGTGGACAGTAACACGTGCGGCGAATGGGCCCCCAGCTGCTTGCTTTCCCATAAGTGCTCCTCTTCCACTCGCGTCACTATGTACTCTGAAAGTTACAATACATAAATTCACGCCTGTTTCAAGTTGGGGTAGGCAGAGACCACAGAATGCCGCCCGCTTCGATCCAAGTTACAACATCCTTGAATAAATGTCAATATTTTGGTCGAAGATTTTACATATTAGGCTTGTAAAATCGATAGTCCATAGTGAAGTATATTGATCAAATAATACTTACGTGAATCGTTATATAAGACTGAGAACTTTTTCGCGACTTCGTCCAAACAGTCAGTGAATTTCTCGTAATAGGGGTCTGTGAATATGTTGTCTATCCGTCCATTCTCGAATAGATATTGCTGTATACCTGGAAAAAAAAGGTTATCAATATTAATATAATCCTGGATTACACAACAAATAAGGGCGCATTTACACGGGATACATCATTGACGATTCGTCAAAAATGGCTTTTCACGAATCGTGATCAAGTATGCCGTGTAAATGCACTGTAAAATGGTGAGCTAATAAAAAAAACAGCCAAGCGCTTAGTCAATCAACAACCTCTGATGATGCCTCGGAGAGGTGAAGCAGATGTAGAGTGGTAAGATTTGTCGGTTTGTTTGCTGCACGTTTGTTGTCTCTTGTATTGTATTGTCTATTTCATTGTTTGAAGCTTCAGTAAAATATTCAATATTGTTATACTAACAGCATTCGTGTGGATAGTTGATATCGAATTTGGCGGAAAAGCAAAGTAATTAGTTGTCATCTCGTTATGGATTTCCGCAAAGTAACGCCTGATTCTATCTTTTTTTTTTGTATTGTCACTTACCTAGAACCAAATAATAAATAGTGTCCGGCGCGTATTCACTGCCGTTGGGCTTGCGCACCTCCTTCACGAACAGACAGAGTGAGTAGTTCAACTCGTCGGCTGTCAGCTGTAGGATCTCCGATTTGAACGGCTTGCGCCGGATCGAGCTCTTCTCTATCTCGGCGTTCTTCGTCATCACCCATTGCTTCCACGCGTTAACGCCGAATGTGTACTGTGATTAGAAAATTATGGTTGAGTGCGTGGGAAAATCCAGAATGACTATTTCTTATTATGAATCTATGACTATAATTACGACTTTCCATGACCATAAGAAGGCGACAGTGAATTTATTGGTGAAGGTGGAAGTAGCAATAGATTAGATGCAATGAGTGAGTGATTAGATCAAAGATATCTAGATCGAAGTGTATCTACAAGGACCCCAATTCAATATACGGGATCAAGCAAAACGTTGTGACGATATTTTATCCACAGAATCAGCTATCGATTCTAAACTTTTTTTAGGGTTTTTTTTTTTGGGTTGGTAAAAAAAAAGAGTATGGGATTCACTTATGTATCGCTCACACCGCTCACACATCGCTTGCTGGAGCGCGGCGGCGGGCGCGCGGGCGGCGCCG